>CAKAMP010035515.1:0-14909 GCA_916701295.1 Sebastes jordani
GCTCCATCTCTTTGGCTGCTGGTTTCTGTTCATTTCACAACAGGTACGAAAGTCGCCTTTCAGAACCTTGAGACTCCTAGAGATACAGCAATGCATTTAAGTTGTGCTATTATTATATTCTTAGAAATTCAACAGTCTCAGTGGTGAAAGAAGTACTTTTCCAACTTTGAAACAGCATGTCCTGTTTTATGTTTTTGTTCTGATGTATTTTAGGATGCCTTCTGTAACACCTTGGCCTGGGACAATAGATGACACATATATGTGTATTTATTATTTTGCACTGTCCCTTTACAAATAAACTAAACTCGAGATATTTGACTCAAGTAAAAGTAGCAATGCCACAGTGTAGAAATACTCATGCATTCAAAACTTTACTTTACCAAACATATACTTAAAGTACCAAAAGTTAAAGTACCCATTATGTAGAATTGCCCATTTCAGAATAATGTATATTATATTATTTGATTAATTATTGATGTACTAATATGTTCATCACTTCAGTGTTGAAGCTGGTAAAGGTGGGGCTTTTTTTAAGTACTTTATGTACTGCAGGGTGCCTTAATGTGTATGTATAGTGTATTCTAATATTCTTTATATTGTGTATTCTATAGATATATTTCTCTAGTGTTTATCTGCATTTTATTTACTGTTCCGGACTGGTGTTACCCTGTAACCTGCTGCTTTAACTAATCGTGTAATCTAGTAAACCCCTGCTTTTATATGACATACATTTTATATGTGATGTTATTACAGACATGGTTATATTGTGTTTGCTCCACAGTTTTCATATTTGATTAGTTTTAGTAGAAAATGCATTGCAGACACCATTTTCATTGGATAATAATGCTATTGTAGTTTTTAAAAGCCTGAACAGATATTTAAACATCTTTCCCCAACAAAGTAATTGAATATCCTAACAATTCACTGTTTCCAGAACTTTCTTGCGTTGTGTGGCAGTGGTTTCTACAACGGCTGTGTCTTCCACCGCAATATCAAAGGTTTCATGGTTCAAACTGGAGATCCTACAGGTACGGGATTGTTGTTGCATCTGCTGCATTTCAACACTGAAATATCAGAATTCACATCCTCACTTCCAGATTTTTATTCTTTGTATTTTGATTAAACCATTCAGGCACAGGCAAAGGAGGAACAAGTATATGGGGTCGCAAATATGAGGATGAGTACAGTGAACACCTTAAAGTGAGTACCTACTGACTCTAGCTTGTTTACCTATGTCAGCGTGAAGGTCTACCTAATATTTCATCAGGGGTCAGTCTTTATTGTAACTTTTGTGTTCTGCTTTCTTTTATTTCAGCATAATGTAAGAGGAGTGGTCTCAATGGCGAACAATGGCCCCAACACAAATGGCTCCCAGTTTTTCTTCACATACGCCAAACAGCCCCATCTGGACATGAAGTACACAGTGTTTGGAAAGTAAGCAACCTTTATACAGATAAACAGGTGTTATGTGAGATGGATATAATGATTGTTGAAATTGTTTTGGCTCTTTAGACAGCCGGTTGGTGTACTTGACAGTTACTGATTGATTAGAATCTAATTTATAATTGCAGCTGACATCTTACTCTCTTCCACACGTAGGATTATCGATGGCCTGGAAACACTGGATGAACTGGAGAAACTGCCTGTCAATGAAAAGACGTTCCGACCACTGACTGAAACCCGGATAAAGGATGTGACGATTCATGCCAACCCTTTTGCTGGATAGACCGTTATCTCTTCAAATACGCAGATCGGCCTTTAACACAAACTTGGCGTCTGATATGCCCAAGCCTATTGATACAGTGTATAATACCTTGCCAAAGTTAAAATTAATAACTTGTCTGAAGCTAGAAATTATAGGGAAAGTTCCAAGACATCGACAATGAACTGGACACTGACTCTTGCGGGGCAGCGCAGCAGGCTGACATGTTCTTCTGTCTGTCTGTCCCCATCTACCCCCTTTCAGTTCCCGGGACAGTGCCACTGCCGCACTACTGTGCACACATGCATCTCTACACATAAACAGCGATATCTGTCTGAGAATAACTATAACAATGTTGAATATGAATAATGTTGTGGGATTATTCCTTATTCCATGGGCTTATTTGGAATATATACATGATTAATAGAGATGTTAAAATAAATTAAGCATTCGGATACTGATTTGGAGTTCGATTACCACGGCAAAGATCGAAGGTTTGAAGCATTCGGGTCAGCTCTACTGTCTTAACAAAATCACATTTTTATACAAGCATTTTCTAATAAGTATGACCCAGAATTGAAATGACATTTGGCATGGCATTTTAATATGTTAACACCTTAGTCACTGTCCACGGAGTAGTGCCAGATTTTGTATCTTGAAGCAAATTCAGGGGTATACTCTCTCAGTTTCTAGCCAGGTGTGATTATTATTTTTTAAGAAATGGTGTGCATCCCCTTCAGACCCATATTGATTTGAAAAAGCCTTTGTAATGAGTAATTACAGGCTATTCTATTTATCTTCGTTCATTCACAATTCAGTACAAAAAGAAAACACACCCTACTTTGTACAGCTCTGCCTTACAGATTCTGATCCTCTTTTTTTCCCCTGACAGGCTATGTAAATAAATTGTCAATGTTTTGTACCAAATAAAACTGTTGCTTCAAAACATTTTCTGGGTGTTCAATAATGAACGTTTTCATTCAAATTTCACAAAAGACAAGATGCTGAAGGCTTTGTTGGAGGTCTAGAAAATGAGCAGTGTCATATGTATGTGTATATATATATATATATATATATATATATATAGAGAGAGAGAGAGAGATGTATTAATTTTTCATACTTTATTTTAAAAGTTCAACACAGTGGTTACACAAAGCACGTTAAGATTTTTTAAATACAAAAAACACAATCAGGGTCTGTTAAACAAATGTATAAAAAATGACAATTTAGAGTTTTTGAGTTTTAAATTTCAATCATAGTCAAAAAAAATCATCTTTAAAATAAAAATATAAAAGGAGGGCATTCTTTTAAGCCATATATTTGTATATATATATAACATTTTGCTAAGATAGTAAATTAATTAAGTATATTCCATCTGCCGAAAAACTGATATTATTAAACTTGATTACAAAATCAATGAGCACCTATTACGTCATCACCAGTCGACGCAGCCTGTCGTGCTTTCTCTAACTTAACAAGTTCATGTCTACAACATCAACAATACTAAACCCGCAGACATCATGGCTTCAGACGATGCGTTCAAAGTAGGTACAACTTGTTTGCTTTGCCGTTGTGTCCACGTATTTGTATCATTACTTTAAAGAACTAAATGACAGTTGATGTAATCACTGTAGGTAACGTACAGTGATTCGCGTGTTTGCGTGTGTGCTCCAGGTGTCCTCCCTGAAAGGTAAAGTAGCTCTGGTAACAGGAGCCAGCTCAGGTATCGGAGCAGGAACCAGCATCCTGTTCGCTAAACTCGGAGCTCTGCTGGCTCTGAACGGCCGAGACGTGGAAAACCTCCAGAAAGTATCCAAACAGTGCACCGACTGTGGAGCTGCTGAGGTAACTAACTCTCACACTGAGCTGTCCACTAGTATGTCACTTAACATAACTAGAGTACAAACACTACTGGACTATCTGCACTACCTTAAACTTAAAACACGCACTATCTGGACTATCTGCATCTATCTGCACAACCTTAAAGGGGACATATTATAAAAAAAAAAAGGTGAGATTTTCATGTTTTTTTTATCATAAAGCAGGCTTAAGTCAAATCAAATCAATTTATTTTTGTATAGCGTCAAATCACAACAGAAGTTATCTCAAGACGCTTTATATATAGAGCAGGTCTATGACCGTACACCATAGTTTAGAGACCCAACAGGATCCACCATGCGCACTGTGGCCAGGAAAAATTCCCCGATTACTGGGAAGAAACCTGGAGCAGAACCGGGCGCAGGGCGGGCGGCCATCTGCCGAGACCGGCTGAGGGGATAAAGAGAGAGAGAGAGATAGAGAAGCAGCCACAATAGCAGTCTAGCAGCTGTAATAGCTAATACAAGTAGGGCTGATAACACATGGATGGAAAGAGTGATAATACAACTATCGGAAAGCCAGCACTGTCCAGCATCTCTCCTCAGTACGTCCATGTGTATTGGTGTGGGACGTCCCTGCGATCGATGCCAGTGCGTTGGTTTCTGCAGCATCAGCATGCTTGCTGGGAGCTCTTGATGTCTTTCGCAGTGATTGAGAAGTGTTATTCTCCAGGCTGCCACATTGTCACTAGGTGTTGGAAATCCCTCGTTAGCATTGGTATTCCCTCGCACAAACGTAGTTAATTAGGGATGGTAGCAGTTGGTGTCGAGCAGGCACCGACGCGGCAGCAGATGCAGCCACAATACCGGAGACCACCAAGATCCAGGTGAAACCCTGCTCCAAGTCCTTGTCAGTTTGAAAGGTTGAGGAGAAAACCATGGAGGAAGTGAAACCTATGATCATAATAGTCACTCTCATGACTCTTACTCACATTGGGCTCACTTATATAGTGAATTAACTAGTGATAGATAAATAGATAGATACTTTATTGTCATTGTCATTGAAAACAACGAAAAACAGTTTAGCAGCTCTTTGCAGTGAAAAACAAACATTAAAACATTCAGTCACAAGTAGAACAATAAATAAGTGGATCATCATCATAAAGTGCAAATTAGTGAAAATAAACTATTCCCCATGTTTCTCCACTATTTTCCACCCCTGGTTGAGAACCACCACTCTGTGACTCGGGGGGCTTAAACTGCCCAGTATTACCAAAAAGCATAGAAAGAATATAAATATAGAGAGGACAAATAACACGTGAAATCTACTTAGTTTTTCTCATTTGCTTTGGCTCAATTCTTGAGAATTATTTGTTTTAGTTCAAATCTCTGAACGATTAGTTTGTTGTTCACAACAGATTTGAATTTCTCATTCATTCAAGCAAATTGAATGTGTTTTGGCAAATGTGTGCAAAGAGTCAGTACAATTTGCACAATAACCACTTGCTGATCAAAACTGATGAGTTGATTCTCAGTGAAATTGTCATACTCTTCACAGCTTCTTAACATTTTTTCATCATTTGAGCCGTCACATGCAAAATGATCCATTCAATTATCAAAATCTGTCAATCTGTCAATCCATTAACATTTTGTGGCAAATCTTCTGTTCACTGTATGACTTTATATGAAAGACCAAAGGTGAAGTTTCTGTTTACAGTGCATGTAACATGGCAACACAAATAGATTTACTGTGTACATACACATGTGCATATCTTCTGTCTGCGCACCACAGTATTCTACAGTATTGACTTTTTCCCAGTAAACTTTGACCTACTGTTGAAATGGGAATCTTTTAAAAACTCAGTGCGATACACAGCAGCATTCAGCTACTATTATTGTGTAGTACAGGAAGCAGTCAGTGTCAACAAAACAGAGATTTGTACATAAGAAACCAGGGTTGACTGCCATGGTGACAAAACGTCTATAAACATTTTGACCAGTACGGCTCACACGATGACAAAACAACTTTTCATTTTGGTGGCATTAGCCAATTTACTGACACCATAACTAGCTTTTGAAACATGAATGAAGTGTTTTGGGTGAGTTACTACCTTTTGCAGACATACAGTAGAGTTGTGATGTCCAATGAAACAACTGTGACAAGTTAAGACTGTTTTGAAAAATGAGCCAAAGCGATTGAGAAAAACTGTAAGAGCTATATGACCCCATTACATAGTAAGAACGCTTGCAAGAGTGTATAGAAAAATATCATAGAAAATATAGAAAAATGTATTGTTATAAGGATAAATAGCATGTAAAGGAAACTGATAGAGCTATGTGTCCACGCCAACCAGCTTGAATATTATAAAAAAAAAAGCCCAGTATAATACCATAGACAGAATATCATGAATAAATTACAAGAATAAATTAATCTACACAATCTAAATAAAGTGGGTGATCCCGATAGAATATTAGAATAAATTATGAGAAGCAACCCAACGGCAGTTCTTCATTCAACCCCTCAGGACTCAGTTTGTAATGTGTGAATCCACTGTGCTTCCCTCTGTAGTAGAAGTCTTTCCCCATCACCACCCCTCTTTAAAGGATGCATTCACATATGGATCCTATTATGTAACTATGTATTCTCTTTCCTGATTGGTGTTTGTGCCTCACCTGTGTGTATGAAATTGCCATTACTGCTAGAATAATTACGCTGATGATGATGATGATGATGGCTTCTAGCTGAAAAGCGTTTTTTGCCCACAGTAAACAAAAAAAAGACCCTTTATCTGTGAGTGCCGGTGCTTCGTTTCTTCTGTCCTTGCCACTACCGAGCTACATTCCACTGCTATCATTGAGCCCCTATGCATCGTGGGAGGAGTACATAGCTTATTTTAAGCATGTTTGTAAATGCAGGCATATTTAGAAACACTTTACCTTTTTTAAATGGGCATATGCCACATGGATGTAAATAAATGTAAATAGATGGAGATAATATAAAGTGGCCATTTTTGATAGTGACGTACACGTTAACACATACAATCACATTTCATAACATGCAAACACTCTTAATTTATCATCCAAACATTACTACCTTTTAATAAAGTGATTTGTTCGGTACTGCCTGAATATGTTTTTGAAACCTGAAAATGTCTTTAAAGTCAGAACATGAAACCATTGAGTGTCTGTGTGTTTATTAGCCTCTGCTTGTTCCTGGAGACCTGACTGATGAGGAGACGGTGAAGAAGACCGTGGAGCAAACCATCGCTCACTTCGGCCGGCTGGATGTCCTCGTTAATAGCGCTGGGATCCTGGCCATGGGCAGCATAGAGACCACAGACCTGGCTCAGTATGACAAGATCATGAACATCAATGTCAGGTAGGAGTCCAAATACCTGATGTCATATCATTATAGAGACATATTAGTGCTGAGTCTACAGTAGTACAGTGTGTGGGCTGGATATGTCAGATGAGATGACTTTTAAATATAGCGTTCAACTGGAAGTTGGCTAAAGTGATGTACACTGTATTGATGTTTATCAAAAAGGATTTGGGATAGATGGAATATTTTTTTTTAAGTTATAGCACCTGAAAAAACCCCTGAAATTTCAATATTATTTGAGCAAAAAAAACAACCAAATGTTTTGAGTGGAAGATAAATGGAGGTAATTTGATGGAAATTTAGGATTTTTTTTTTTTTTTATTTTATTGTTTTCTGTGAATCTCATTGTATGCACAGTATGTGTATACATGCTTGACTAAATCTAGATATGTTTTTTTTTTAACACTGTATGGATACACTATACATGTATAATAATAACTTTATTTATATAGCACATTTAAAAACAGTGAAGAAGTGCTTTGACAGATAAAGCAAAGCAAAAGCAGTATATAAAGCATTAAAACAACAAAAAGCCAAACAGTGAGGCCAACAAAAAGCAAACTATGGTAAAATTTAAACACATATTAATTAAATACAAATAAAAAGAAAAAAACAATAAAAGCAATAAAAACGAAACAATAAAAAGACGATAAAAAAGAAGACCTCGCATAAAAGCAAGTCTATAAAAATGGGTTTTAAGAAGTCTTAAAAACGTTTGCTTCATATTCCAGAACCGTTTACCACCTGACTCAACTCTGTGTGCCCCACCTGATCAAGACCAAAGGCTCCATCGTCAATGTGTCCAGTGTCAATGGACAGAGATCAGTGGGTATCACACAGCTGGCCACATGTTTAAAACTAAACATGCCTTTTAAGAGTTGTGACACACTGTTTTCTCTCTGTAGTTCCCCGGTGTGCTGGCCTATTGCATGTCCAAGTCAGCCATTGATCAGTTCACACGTTGTACAGCACTTGGTGAGCGAGCCATCTTTCTCCTTCTACTGTATCTTCAGCTTTGTAAAACTTCACAATATAAATAACATGACTCCTTTTTATTTCAGAGCTGGCACCAAAGCAAGTCAGAGTGAACTCTGTCTGGTAAGTGTTTCAATGAAAAAATATTTTTTTATTTTGTTAACTTCCTTCATATTTCGATGTATATATTATACAGTTAACACATATCCAATGAATTCCTGATTTAAAAGCATCGATGTCAGTTGTTTTTGTTGGAAATTAAATTTGTAATGCCCGTTACGTTGTATCATTGCTCCTGCTGCATCTCTTCAGCCCTGGTGTGATCATCACAGACGTCCACAAGAGAGCAGGACTAGATGAAGACCAGTATGCCCAGGTAACACCCCATGTCAAGACTGCATGTTACCATAAGCCGTATGAACATAAAACTGTGGAGAGCTTCTGGACGAGCCGAAGCATAGCACAGGGGAGGAGGGATGAGAACCAGGGTGCTATAATACAATGTTTATGTCCTTTTTGTAAAATGATGAATGAACTGTTTGTCAGAACCTTTTTAATTTGAGAACAAATATAATTAATGAAACATTATTTACAATTTTATGAATCATTTCCAGAAGAATTAAATGCTCGGACGAATGCTGTGATATGCGTAATTAATAAAATAATAATTTAATTAGTAATAATAATGGTCCAAAATGATGTAAAATTCCAGTTTTAAGTCAAAAAGTTTCACATTTTCTTGGGGGAGGACCCCCAAACCCAATATCTACTATCTTTTATTCACTATCGAAATTCAGAATGTGTCTCTGTATAATATGTAGGATCATCCTGACTGGGACACTGCTCCTAAAACCTGAATGATACCTACTATAGGCTACAAACAACACAGGAAAGCACTTTAACTATTAACACTAAACACCCCACCTTAACCCTATAATGTTCCAGTTTGAATATTGTTAGAGTATTATAGGCCTACTATAGAAGATGCATAACACAAGTATAATAATATAGCAATAAAATCAAGGCTGATTATGACTGACACAGTATAACATGCTTTAAGAAATAATAAATAAATAGGAATAAGTCACATGCGATTGCGGATACCGGCCGACACACACGCCAACATGTGAATAAGAGAGTACTGGCTCTTACTTTTTTTCCACTTCCAGCACTGACTAAAACAGATGTATTCCTTCATCCTGGCATCTGATAGCACAGAAGACAATAGTGTAAGCCAGTCAGCGATATATCAGAGTAACACTTTGTGTCTGTCGATCTTTCTCACCACCAGTTTCTAGTAAAGTGTAAGCAGACTCACGCCCTCGGTCGACCCGGCGAGGTGGAGGAAGTGGCCCAGAGCATCGCCTTCCTCGCGTCCGATGCCGCCAGCTTCATCACCGGAGTCAACCTACCCATCGACGGGGGCCGCCATGCAATGTGCCCGAGATGAGATCATGTATGCTAAGATACAGCAGTCTGTCAATAAAGTTCTTTTAAACTCTAAGTGTGCCTGTGTTTTTGTATCAGGAATCCCCCCCTGTAGCTAACTAAAACCGATCAGTTGTTAGAAAAACAAACATTACCTCAAGGATACAATTTTTCTCCCATGTTTACAATGTTGGTAGCTGTCAGGATTTGACAGCGTGAAATCAATAGAAGGAAGCTAAAAACACGCCGCCTCAAGTAGGCAGTTTAAATGCATTCGTTTCCTCTATTTCGCTACGACATTTGATGAAAAAGAACTGAAAGCTGCTTATCAACATATGTTTCAGACTTTTATTGAATTACCTGTTAAGTCGTTTGACTTCATTCACGCAGCATAAAATGTCTGTACAGACCAAACACTGTTAGCTCATGTACTGTGGTAGTGTTGTGTGTTGTAAGAAATCCTCTGAGTTTATAGATTGGCCGGACCAACCGCCATCGCTGCACCTTTGAGTGACGAATGCATAAACAGTAAATACAGTTGATTGTCTAGGACGATTTAATTAGAATAAAAAAACACTGTAGAATCCTTAAAGCTCCTAAAAATATGACGTTGATGCCTGGTTTTGAACTGGAAAGCTAATCAGAATTTAAATAAAATTTAAATAGAATCCAACGTAGATAATAAAGGTTGCATACTTATAGACATTTTGACAGATACAAAAACTTAACTTATAGTGTCAGACAGTACAAAGAATATTGAAAACGTTTAAAATACTTGAAACCTTGAAAATATAATTTAATGAATTTGGCCTGCGTGTATATTTTTTTACAACCTTCCCTTTTTTTGGTAAAAAAGCGCAGACGTAGCTTTGCTGAGAAGCTGACAAGAGTTTATCATACGAGTGTCAACCGTTGCAGCACCAGGTGTCGCCTCCGTGTCATCCCAGATTATATCCGGTAACGTCTTGTTTTTGTCTGCGAGATGAGAGGTGCAGTACGAGGTAGCATCTTGACACACACTTTTCTCGGGTTCACACTGTGGAAAGCTCGGATCCATTTTAACATGGACAGCACCACACAGCAGTTGTTTGTGTACGGATATCTGTATAAAAACGCGGGGCCTCTCGGCACTAGACAGTCGGTTCAAAAAGACTTACCTGGAGGCAGCGCGCCTGTGTGTCTGAGGCACACCGTATACCTGAATGAGTGATATGATGTTGAAACTGTATATGCCTAAAGGCTGTGGAACAATAACTATTGCACTTTATATTACAATATACAGTACATATACATGTATAAATAATACTTAAACATTAAAATACAAATTATTTCAATTGCAGATGTAAATGTTCCATATTTCTGTACAGATCACTTTTTAAAAACGTTCTAGGTTATCAGGGTATCAGGCCGCGAAGAAAATATGATACAACATGGTCCGAGAGATCATAATACTTCCTTCCAAAAAGGGGCATTCAGGTCTTGCATCACACAAAACAAGTCTCTGAAAAAAAGAAGCTTATTATTGTTTTCCATAGGCTGATTAGTGCTAGAAATTTCTGCATTCCCTCCTGGTTCTGCAGTCCAAGCATATTTTGCGGAGAGAAAACGGAGGTCCGTTGTTGTGGAAACCACAGAAGCGTTAGTCTCCTCCCGACAACCCTCCTCCATGCAGTCGCTCCTTTGAAGAGCATTCTCGGCCCCTCCTCAGGGCCCCCTATAAGAAGCACACGGGTCCGACCTCGAGGTGATAGCGTGCGCCGGGGTCTGCGGTCGGCAAGTTGTGCACGTCCACGATGGGGAGTAAGTTTGGGTCCTGGGTCTGGAAGATGAAGTGGGTCTGATGCCAGCGGCCATCTCTGATCTGAAAGTGAAGGTTACGTTAGATAGTTCAGAGTTTTGGCGCAGGTTTTGAGATGTCTGCTTCCACACACATTACAGTGGAGGTGAATATGGAATTTTATTTGTGCTGCTAAAAATACTGAACTTTTTACCACAAGAAGTAAGCAAGAAATGTTTTGTTGTGGGAGTATGGAGGTAGCACAAGACGCTGATTGGCTAAGCTCAGCATAAAGACAAGAAGCAGAGAAAACCTCCAGTCTGGTTCAGTCCAAAGTTTAAAAATCTGCCTTTTAACCCAAAAATACAATTTTGTATCACGTTTGTTTAATGAATAAATTGCACAAACAGAAATGTAAAAACAACGTCATGGAGTTACATTCAAGTCTTTATGCTTGGACAAGAAATAGTTACAGTAGGTAACTCCCCGTAAATAACAGAACTTGTTGTTTTTACATAACTTTTTGTGTACTTATCGGATGACACAATACACATTCCTGCCAACGGTGTCACACTATTCCACTGATCAACGGGTGGTGGTAGCACACAAAGATACGCTGCGATGCAATTCTACTTTGAATGCCATGCCGGAAAGGCGCCAGTGTTTACCCAACAGTCGTCCCTGGGTATGAGCGGCTCCAGGAGGTCGCCTGCCTGAATCTTCTCCCCGGTCCAGGCCTTGAAGCTCACAGCCCTGGATGAAGGTTGCAGGGAGGGTCCTGCTGCCCACACGGGTGTGTTGAGGCAGTGAATGGTGATGTGCTGCACAGCCTCGGTGCTCAAAAGGTGGATGAAGTTCATCTGGATACGACCCACTCCCATCTCCAACTATAAAGCAAGAATTTATGTTTCACAAATAAGCATAATTTAGAAAATAAATTGGCTGGCTACCAATGGATTCCTTAGATGTTTTAGTTTCATATGATGCCAGTATCTTCACTCTAGATTTAAAACTGAGCCCGCTACAACCTCGGAAAGATCGATTGCGTTAATGCAGCCCTACATTTAAGTATGATTGTCTGCCCCCATTATTTCATTTACAGTTTATGCAGGCATTGAGTCTCACTGTATTTGTGTTCTTATGCACTGTGATGTTTAATTGCAATATGCTATGGCTTATGTATAACTCCAAAACAAAAGAATAAAAGGAGAGATTAAGATCCTAGAGGTTTACTTGCCAGCTGAGCGTGCCTTTGATAGTGACTTGGCCAACAGGACAAAATGGGATAACTTATGGCAAGAATATCCATCAAGCCAGGAAATGAACAGCTGTGCAGCTTAATTTATACCATGATCAACATTCAACTCTAAGCTTTTCTATTTGATAACTTTCTCTACATGCACACAAGCAATCATGCATTTTATATTCATCCACTGTCTGCATAAAAAAGCTCCCACAATTGTTTTGTTTTCAATCTACGTTATGGATTTACGTTTCACTGGGTGTTTTGTCTAGCTGAAGCAAATAGCTAAATAAAGAAGTGATCCGAACCTTGGATACTGTGATCGGCTTCAGGCAAGTCTGTCCTCCACTAGTGAAGTTGCACATCACCTCAATAGTGTCAGCAGCGCAGCCGAGGTTTGGGTCAATCCAGTAAGTGCCTGCCAAAGAGCAGCAGCAGAGGAGGAAACGGCTCTTATTTAACAAGAACAGACTGGATATGTGCACAGAAATGACTAGGTAGTTCAAATGTCTCCTCACCATCGTGCATCCTCTGTTCACAGTTGTACAGATCTCGGCAGATCCGTGCAGGGTTGTCACGGGTTCCCAGCGGGTTCTTAAGACTCTGGATCAGGGTGCTGAGATGCTGTAAGGTCTTGAAGATCCCTGTGCCCTGGTCTAACATGGGTGGGTCCATGCTCTGATAGTTCTGCTTCAGACATAAATGTTGGCATGACTGAAATGTAATTTCTATACATGTTTATCTTTTATTAGATCAGATTATGTTTTTGGCAGACTTTAGTTGGATCTTTAAATGGTTAAAGTTTATACAGACTCATTCAGATTAATAATACCCATGAGGGGCCCAGCGATCAACAGTGATTCCTTGCAATGAGCAAAGTTTCCCTCAAAACTAACCTCTGGCCTCATTGCAGCATGGGAATCGATGATGACTTGAAAGGCGGCACCAAGAGCCTCATTTCTCTAGCAAAGAAAACAGCAAGGCAATAAAGTAACCACAACCATGCCGTTTTATGATATACTATACTAAGACATTTTTATGACTTTATGACATACTATACTATGACTTCTTTTCCATGTTATTTTTCAACATACTATACAATGACTTTTTTTCAGATTTTCTACATACTATACTTTGACTTATGACTTTCAGCATACTATACCATGACTTTTTAAAAGACATTTTTCGACACACCATACTATGACATTTTTCATATTTTTCCACATACTCTACTAGGACTTTTTTTTTTTTTACATTTTTCGACAAACTATAATATGACCTTTTTCATGAAATAGTTCAGCATTTTATACTGAGACTTTTTATGACTTGTTTTGACATATTATACTATGACTTCTTTCATGAAATTTTCCGACATACTATATTATGATTTTATGTTTCTACTTTTTTCGGAATACTATACTGACTTTTTTCATGAAATTCTTCGGCGTACTATTCTATGACTTTTATGACTTATCGGCATTCTATACTATGACTCTTTTTTTGTGAAATTTTTCAACATACTATACCATGATTCTTTTTGGTGAAATTTCCGGCATGTTATACTATGACTTTTTTTCATGAAATTTTTCGACATGCTATAAAATTACTTTTTTTCATGAAATTTTTCGACATACTATACTATGACTTTTTTTCATGAAATTTTTCAACAAACTATACTGTGACATTTTTTTAACATACTATACTATGACTTTTTTTCCACAAAATTTTTCAACATACTATACTGACTTTTTTCATGAAATTTTTCGACATACTATAATCTGACTCTTTTTGGTGAAATTTTTCGACATAAAAATTTCTATGACATAAAACTTTCTATGACTTTTTTTTCATACAATTTTTCCACATACTATACTATCACTTTTTTCATGAAATCTTTCGACATACTATACTATGACATTTTTTGACATACTATACTTTGACATTTATATGATTTTACATAACATACTATCACTTCTTTATGACATTCTTATGGCATACTTTACATGATGGTAATTTTTACTTCTTAGTTTGTACTAACATTTCATCATTCCCAAAACCCTGACTTGACAATAAAGAGAAACAAACTTACAAGTGAGAGGACAGAACTGGGAAGACCCTGAAAACCAAAGAGAAAAGCCTGTATTATATGCACCATGTATACTGACACATTTGCTGTTTTTATTGTTGGCACTTTTGTCAGTGTATTTGTATTCAGAAAACCATTCTGTAAATCCTGATTGGTGGGTTCTGCCATTCTCATTCAATATGCAGATAAGAACAGAAACGCTCATGAACGCACAGCAAAATAAAGCATGTCAAATGCGGAGAAGAAGACCCCCTGGCTGACATCTATTTGAATCAGATCACAGTGAATAACAAGCAGGTGTAAGTAGTTAAATCATTCTCTAAATAACACACTTGATATGCTCACAGTTTAATTAGGATGTACATGCACAAATGAGTTTTCCCTCTTCAAATGACTTTCCTGCAGACTAGATGGTGCACTCACAGCCGAGTACTTTTTTTTTCAATGTAACTTTGGAATCTGAATTATGAAAACACTTGTTTGCATCAGTACATTTTAT